>ONZH01004786.1:0-42428 GCA_900303285.1 Rhinella marina | reverse complement strand
TTGATGCTCTCTTTGTAAAGGATACTAAATTTGTTGTTTCTCATTACATTGGCAGTAAGGTCAGAAAGAAGATATTATCATCATCACCTGACTATAATAATAACCTGTATACTGAATGTGAATCATGGACAATCTACAAAAGAGGAATATATATATACACATCAATGCAACCTGCGAATACCAAACCTGACGATTCAGATGAGAACTAAAACATCCCAGACGTGACAACTTTGAACTTTGACGATTATTGGACATTTGCCTCGTTTCTGATTGTGCCCATGTGCTGTGCAGGGAATAATTTGGAATAACTTAAAGGAAAATGCAGGGAAAAATGCTGAGTGTCCAGTGGAGTCTACCATAGATGATGAATGGCTTATCAGCCCTGATCTGAGGAATCCAGTCAGAATGTAGTCATTGGGGGAATCCTCTGGATACCTAAGCAGACTGTGTACAAGAGGAGGAAGACACTTATTTAATTGTGTCTCCTTCTCCATCCCATCGGAGAACGAACAGATATAAGATCTGCATTGATGATATAGGGTCTGTCCTGATCGATACACCTCAGTTAATGGATTACCCATAGGCCCTGGTTTGAACTGAATATAGTCAATTAGTAAACTCTCTTTAGACTATACGGCTATAGGAAAAGAGGAACTTAGCAGAAGTTAAAATATGCATATGGAATTTCCCAGATAGATGAAGTAATGTGTATGCCATTATCATTCTTTTGATTTGTTGTTTAACCCTTTCAGTACCGGAGGTTTTTTCGGTTATGCATTTTCATTTTGCACTCCCTGCCTTCAAACAGCCATAATTGTTTTATTTTTCTGTTCACATAGCTGTATGAGGGCTTGTTTTTTCGGGACAAGTTGTACTTTCCAACGCCACCATTTAATATTGCATATGGTGTAGTGGGAAGCGGGAAAAGAATTCCAAATCGGGTGAAATTGCAAAAACAAAAAACCGCTATTCCGCTACAGTTCTACGGGTTTCTTATTTACAGCGTTCGATGTTCATTAAAACTGACCAGTTACTTTCATTCTACTGGTCAGTACGAATCCGGCGATACCTAATATGTATAGTTTTTCCTGCATTTTTTTTTTTTTTGTTGTCATATCTTGACCCCTATAACTTTTTGGTATTTATGTGTACGGAGCTGGATGGGGGCTCATTTTTTGCGGGGCCATCTGAAGTTTTTATTGATACCATTCTGGGGTGTGTATGACTTTTTGATCACTTTTTATTAAAAATTTTTATGAAAAAAAAAGTGACAAAAAACAGCGAATCGCCATTTGGACGCTTTTTTCCGCCACAATTTTTTCAAAATATTTTAAAAGTATGGGCATTTTTGGTCACGGTGATACCCATGATGTCTATATTTATTGTTATTTAGGTATTTATTTTTTAATTATACGGAAATGGGGGTGATTTGAACTTTTATATATTTTTTATATATTTCTTAACATTTTTTATTTTTTGTGATTATTTTAAAGCTCAAATATGAGCTAATATATTGTGTTTTTTTTCTTTATGAGCAATCAGGGATTTACTAGATGGAGATAAATCCAAGAATTGCTCATTTCTTATACTGGCCTGCCATCTAGTGGCCAGAATAAGAATTGCACTTTGAAAGCTGTAAACCTCATCAGCGAGGTTTACAGCTTTCAGATCGTGTACAGACACCCCGAATGGCCACACGGGGTGTCTGTACACCACCCGGAAGCGTACGCTTCTGGTTTAAGACGCAACTAGATGCCGTGATCACATGTGATCACGGCATCTAAAGGCCTAGGAAGACGCCGCCGATGGCGGTAAGTACCCTCAAGTCTCTGCTGTTAGAAACAGCAGAAACTTGCCGGCCATGACGCCTGCCGCACGTGCGAGAGGGCGCTATGTGTCCGCATCGCCCCAGTGCCATACATGTACGGCGCTGGGAGTCTAAGGGTTAATGTATACTTGTATGATTGTGATTGGATATATTAAAATTGATTATAAAGGGGGGTGTAATTACACCATCATGTATTTCTAATAAAATTAGCTCTCTGGGTGTAACCAGGAGAGATATGCATGATCAGCAATGAAACGACTGGACGTGCATTTCTTGTGCTGTGGCCGCACCCTCTTACCATGAAGGGGGAAATTTAACATAATTTGAACACCACAGACAACTGAGTATTAAGTCCAATTTGGGACTTATCCTAAATTGCAATGACATTGATGAATTAGGCTACTTTCGGCAGTAAATCTCAAAACCACTGAACAACGCTTTCATCCTAATAATCCTAATAATACAACCGGCTGCATCCATTCAGAATGGATCCAGTTATATTATATTAAAAATGAAGAAACCAGAGACTAAAGCCATTGTAAGTCAATGGGTGCCAACTCCGGTTTTCTGCCACCATTAATTTACATTTTTGGTGCCACATCCAGCTTCTTCAGTTTTCCATGCCTCACACAAAATCGCTGCTTGCAGTGGTTTTGTGTCCGGAATAAGAACGCAACTTGAATGGAATGCATTCTGGTGCACTCTGTTCCGGTTTGTTCAGTTTTGTCCCCATTGACAATGGAGACAAAACTGAAGCGTTGTGCTGCGGTTTTGAGAACCTCTGCCGTATCTCAAAACTGGACAGCACAACGCAGAAGTGAAAGTAGCCTTAGGGTCCATTCACACAAACGGTTTTTCTTTCCTGATCCGATCCGCATCCGATCCACAAATCATGCGTATAGGATGTCGATCCATTCATTTCAATGGGTCCTGAAAAAATGCGGACAGCACTCCGTATACTATCCGCATCCGTTGTTCCGTTATACGGATCCGCAAATAAGATAGAGCTTGTCCTACTTTTGTCCGCATATGCAGTCCGTGGTCCCATTATAGTCAATGGGTCCGCAAAAAATGCGGATGATATGCGGAATGCATCAATAGGTCATCCGCATATCATCCGCAATTGCGGATCCGTTTCCAGGAAATAGAAAGAAATACCCTACCAACATATATTCCTCCTTCCTTTTTTTTGCGGAAAAACGGAACGGATGTGCAATTGCTAAAAATGGAACCACAAAAAATGGACCAAAAATCTGGAAAAGAAAAATACAGACGTGTGAATGGAGCCTTAGGTGCATCTTTAAACATCATTTTTATTTTTGCCCAAAACTGATGTGCAGCAAAATTGTAACTCTTTATACCGGTTATGTGGTGTACAAATATTCCCCTATGTCTTTACATTTAAGACTTAAGACAGAGAAGAGTTAAATACATTGGGATAAGGATCCCGCTGAGACAATCCTATAATCTACATGAGATGTTCCCGAACAGTCTGTTAATAGTAAAAGCCTCAATGGAAGATTAAGCTTGTTGCGTAGATGTGGCCTGTAGAAAAGTCAGAAGGGGGCAAGGTGATTATACTGTAGGTATTCTACATGAGAAGGGTTTATTTTAACAGTGCATTGGTGGACAAGCCTTCTTTGCAAAATCATTTTAGCAGTACCTTTCTGTAGAATGTTTTTTTGTTAAATAGTGGAAATTATTTTTAAAAAAACTGGTCTGCTATATACAGTACAGACCAAAAGTTTGGACACACCTTCTCATTCAAAGAGTTTTCTGTATTTTCATGACTATGAAAATTGTAGATTTACACTGAAGGCATCAAAACTATGAATTAACACATGTGGAATTATATACTTAACAAAAAAGTGTGAAACAACTGTAAATATGTCTTATATTCTAGGTTCTTCAAAGTAGCCACCTTTTGCTTTGATTACTGCTTTGCACACTCTTGGCATTCTCTTGATGAGCTTCAAGAGGTAGTCACCTGAAATGGTTTTCACTTCACAGGTGTGCCCTGTCAGGTTTAATAAGTGGGATTTCTTGCCTTATAAATGGGGTTGGGACCATGAGTTGTGTTGGGCAGAAGTCAGGTGGATACACAGCTGATAGTCCTACTGAATAGACTGTTAGAATTTGTATTATGGCAAGAAATAAAGCAGCTAAGTAAAGAAAAACGAGTGGCCATCATTACTTTAAGAAATGAAGGTCAGTCAGTCTGAAAAATTGGGAAAACTTTGAAACTTTGAAAGTGTCCCGCAAGGTGTCCCGAAAGTGCAGTCGCAAAAACCATCAAGCGCTACAAAGAAACTGGCTCATATGAGGTCCGCCCCAGGAAAAGAAGACCAAGAGTCATCTCTGCTGCGGAGGATAAGTTCATGCGAGTCACCAGCCTCAGAAATTGCAGGTTAACAGCAGCTCAGATTAGAGACCAGGTCAATGCCACACAGAGTTCTAGCAGCAGACACATCTCTACAACAACTGTTAAGAGGAGACTGTGTGCAGCAGGCCTTCATAGTAAAATAGCTGCTAAGAAACCACTGCTAAGGACAGGCAACAAGCAGAAGAGACTTGTTTGGGCTAAAGAACACAAGGAATGGACATTAGACCAGTGGAAATCTGTGCTTTGGTCTGATGAGTCCAAATTTGAGATCTTTGGTTCCAACCACCGTGTCTTTGTGCGACGCAGAAAAGGTGAACGGATGGACTCTACATGCCTGGTTCCCACCATGAAGCATGGAGGAGGAGGTGTGATGGTGTGGGGGTGCTTTGCTGGTGACACTGTTGGTCATTTATTCAAAATTGAAGGCATACTGAACCAGCATGGCTACCACAGCATCTTGCAGTGGCATGCTATTCCATCCGGTTTGCGTTTAGTTGGACCATCATTTATTTATCAACAGGACAATGACCCCAAACACAGCTCCAGGCTGTATAAGGGCTGTTTTACCAAGAAGGAGAGTGATGGGGTGCTATGCCAGATGACCTGGCCTCCACAGTCACCAGACCACAGAGTGAAGGCAAAAGGGCCAACAAGTGGTAAGCATCTTTGGGAACTCCTTCAAGACTGTTGAAATACCATTTCAGGTGACTACCTCTTGAAGCTCATCAAGAGAATGCCAAGAGTGTGCAAAGCAGTAATCAAAGCAAAAGGTGGCTACTTTGAAGAACCTAGAATATAAGACATATTTTCAGTTGTTTCACACTTTTTAGTTAAGTATATAACTTCACATGTGTTAATTCATAGTTTTGATGCCTTCAGTGTGAATCTACAATTTTCATAGTCATGAAAATACAGAAAAGTCTTTGAATGAGAAGGTGTGTCCAAACTTTGGGTCTGTACTGTATATATATATATATATATATTATACTAGCAGAAGGACCTGGCTTCGCCCGGGTATATTTAGTTTATTTCATTTACTGTTGGTGTTTGTCGTTAAAAGATATCGAGAGTGCCCTCTACAGTGCCTGCCACTTTAACAGTGACTTCTACAGCGGCTCACCCCTTTAACAGTGACCTCTACAGCGGCCCGCCACTTTAACAGTGATCTCTACAGCATCCCACCCCTTTTAACAGTGGCCTCTACAGCAGCCCGTCCCTTTACCAGTGACCTCTACAGCGGCCAGACCCTTTAACAGTGACATCTACAGCAGCCTGCCCCTTTAACAGTGACCTCTACAGCAGCCCGCCCCTTAAACATTGACCTCTACAGCAGCCTGCCCCTTTAACAGTGACCTCTAAAGCTGCCTGTCCCTTTAACAGTGACCTCTACAGCTGCCCGCCCCTTTAACAGTGACTTCTACAGCAGCCCACCCCTTTAACAGTGACCTCTGCAGCAGCCCACCCCTTTAACAGTGACCTCTACAGCAGCCCGCCCCTTTAACTGTGACCTCCACAGCAGCTAGAGTGGCCACTGTCTTCACCCCAGAAAGCCAGACCTCACCGGCCATTCCCCCAAACATGAAACAGCGCCCCCAGTTCCCATGAAGACACTCCACTAAACATGAGGCCATGCCCCCCTGGGCTCCATGAAGACACGGAGGAGAAGCTGTCTGAGTGTGAGCTACTGAAAGGGTGGACATCCCTGTGTCTGTCCAGGCACTGCGTCGGACGGAGAACAGGTAGCCAGAAAACTGGACTGTCCAGCCTAAAGCCGGACATCTGGCCACCCTAACATCAGCCTGCCCCTAGGGTGGCCAGAGGTCTTGTTTTAGGCTGGACAGTCTGGCTTTCAGACTCCCTGTCCTCTGTCATGCGCAGGGCCTGGATGGACACAAGGATGTCCTTTTGAACAGCTCACTCTCAGCAACAGCACTGTGCAGTCTGAGCATGAGCTGCAGGGAGAAGGTCACCCTCCCCCCACCCCTGCAGCTGACAGAAGGTGAGTCATGGGCGTGACTTAGTGGGATCTGGGGGTGGGGCTTTTAAGTCCTTCTTTTTATGGTGGCCTGAATTATAGGTCGATGCCGTAGTAATTTAGGAGGAAGGTGGGTAGCATTGGAAGAAAACATCTTTTATTACTACTGAACAGTAAATATGTGAAATTTACATTATATGAGGTAATGATTGATGATGAGTTAGTCTAAAACATAAGTTATAGTTATGGTAACCGGAATACCCCTTTACCATTGTCATCCACAGTGCTCTGCCTCTTTAATGCAGACCTACAGCAGTGAACTGGCTAGGTTGTCATAGAAACCTGGTGTGTGTCTGTGAGCTTCTATTGGCTGATAAGGGACATGTGACCAGGCCACTATTGGCTAATGCATTTTTTGGGAATATCTCAGGAACGGTATGTCCTGGAGAGCTGAAAACTGTTCTAAAACCTTCCCGGACACCTGATGTACATGTGTGCCAAATTTTGTGATTGTAGCTGCAGCGGTGCTGATTCCTTTAGCAGACATACACACACACATACACTCAGCTTTATATTATATATATATATATATATATATATATATATATATATATACTAGCTAAAGGACCCAGATTTGCCCGGGTATATTTAATTTATTTCTTTTACTGTTTGTGTGTGTGTGTCGTTAAAAGATATCGAGAGTGCCCTCTACAGTGCCTGCCCCTTTAACAGTGACCTCTACAGTGGCCCGCCCCTTTAACAGTGACCTCTACAGCGGCCAGCCCCTTTAACAGTGACCTCTACAGCGACCCGCCCCTTTAACAGAGACCTCTACAGCGACCCGCTCCTTTAACAGAGAACTCTACAGCGGCCCACCCCTTTAACAGTGACCTCTACAGCGGCCCGCCCCTTTAACAGTGACCTCTACAGCTGCCCACCCCTTTAACAGTGATCTCTACAGCAGCCTGCCCCTTCAACAGTGACCTCTACAGCAGCCTGCCCCTTTAACAGTGACCTCTACAGCTGCTCACCCCTTTAACAGTGACCTCTACAGCAGCCCACCCCTTTAACAGTGATCTCTACAGCAGCCCGCCCCTTTAACTGTGACCTCCACAGCAGCTAGAGTGCCCACTGTCTTCACCCCAGAAAGCCAGACCTCACCGGCCATTCCCCCAAACGTGAAACAGCGCCCCCAGTTCCCATGAAGACACATCACTAAACATGAGGCCACGCCCCCCCTGGCTCCATGAAGACATGGAGGAGAAGCTTTCTGAGTGTGAGCTACTGAAAGGGTGGACATCCCTGTGTCTGTCCAGGCACTGCGTCGGACGGAGAACAGGTAGCCAGAAAACTGTTGATTAGCTCAGGAATCCAGATTGACACTGTAGGACTTTTTGGGGCCTTATGCTACACATGGGCCTAGAAAATGTGTACTTCCTCGAAATATTTGTTTTCATAGATACAGTAAGTCCCTGATCCATTTTAACCCCATCCTGCAAGAAGAGACAGAAAGAAATGGTAGGCAACTAAGGTGAGCACGCCAAAAAGTATACTTAAAAATGTTTACAATCGTTATTAAGATATATCGAATTCCAACCATGTAACAAAAATGATAAAAACACTTAAAACATAACACAAAGGACATCTGCCATGATACGCAGCCACCCAACCCCTGTCCCCCATAAGCAATACATACAACACAAAAGGTCTACACTAAGGTATATAACACACCAAAATGATAAACAAAAAAAAAGACGCAATAAAGATAAATGAAACAGATCAAAAACATATAAAATGGACCTACGCACAAAAGTTCAACTTATGCCAGGGAGAACCACCCTATGTGTATTGCCAGAAACCTAGCCTCATCAGGGGTGTGTGATCAGAGGGTTATGAAGCCCTTTTTATACATGGTGGTGTGAATAAGGCCCCTTTCACCCGATCGTATGCCCTCGAGCGGGCCATATGTCCTGGAGCGGCATCGATTGTGCACACGGGGGCGCACAGCATCATAGATTACAATGATACTGTGCGCGTCGGGCTGCCCGCGGGGCTATCGTTCTGCACTCACAAAATCATATGAGTACAGGACAATAGTCCTGCGGGCGGCCTGACGTGCACAGCATTATTGTAATCAATGATGCTGTGCGCTCCTGTGCGAACGGTCAATGTCGCTCCGGAACATATGGCCCGCTCACGGACCGTATGTCTCGGAGGGCATACGGTTGTGTGAAAGGGGCCTAACACAATTATGAAATCAGAAAGTAAATATATTCACCTGACTTGGCGTGCTGGTGTGTTAAAATGGCCGCCTGGCATGTAGCCACAGTGGGTGCATCAAATGGCATACTGCGCATGGGCCCGGTCTCACAAAGGAGGGTGCACCAAGAAGAAAGAGTAGTAGAAGCTTGGAACAAACTTCCAGCAGAGGTGGTTGATACATCCAAAGTAACTGAATTTAAACATGCCTGGGATAAACATATAAGATAACAATAAAAGGCTAATAAAAGGGTAGACTAGATGGACCAGGTGGTCTTTTTCGTCCGTCAATCTTCTATGTTTCTATGTTTCTACCATAATATATGAACTACAAATATCGCCCTGCGCATGCACCTCTCATCTAATATTGATACAGAGACTAATGTGGAAATATGCAAGTCCAGCAATGGATGAATACATTGATATAACCAATCGGCCTATGTTAAAACATTTATAATACAAGTAAAGCACTAGAAGTAGTGCGAATGCCCAATGACATTAAAGAGGCTCTGTCACCAGGATCAACCCTATTAAACCAGACATACTGCCTGGTAGAACTCATCATGCTGGTAGTGGGAGACTCAATTATTAGGGGTACAGAGAGGGCAATCTGTCAAAAAGACCGGGATCGTCGAATGGTGTGTTGTCTTCCTGACGCTCGAGTTTGACACATCGCGGATCGGGTTGACAGATTACTAGGAGGGGCTAGAAAAGATCCAGCAGTCATGGTCCATATCGGAACCAATGACAAAGTTAGAGGTAGGTGGAGCATCCTTAAAAATTATTTTAGGGATTTAGGTCATAAGCTTAGGGCAAGGACCTCAAAGGTAGTGTTTTCCGAAATACTGCCTGTACCACGAGCCACACAAGAAAGGCAGCGGGAGATTAGGGAGGTAAACAAGTGGCTCAAGAACTGGTGTTTGCAATAACCAAAGACAATTCCCTTTCCCAACTGGTTCAGGACCCGACTAGAGGGATGGCCATACTGGACTTAGTATTAACCAATAGACCTGACAGAACATCAGATGTGCAGGTTGGGGGACACCTTGGAAAAAGAGACCAGAAAATAATAACCTTCTAATTGTCATTCAAAAGAGTGTTTCTTCAGGGAGGAACAAAAAATACCAAACTTCAAAAAAGCAAAATTTAGCCAACTAAGAGAGGTCATAGGCCTAACTAACTGGGACAAAGTCCTCAAAAATAAAAAATACAGCCACAAAATGGGATATCTTTAAGATTGAAGCGACACTTACATCTAACACACTCTGGGGCTCTCTATCTAACAAATAAATGGACAGAAAACGTTCTTTGTGGTAAAATGGGGGGCCACAGCTTTATTAAACAGATAGGAGGACCTTGTCTACCCTTAAACCACCAACTCTATCTTCGTCACCTCATATGCCTGGTCACTGTGGATACAGTGAGCATGTCTTTGCAGGAACCTCAGGTGACTGCCACTTCTCGATCTTCTTCTTAGACAAGGTCCTCCCTCCGCCAGCTGTGACATCTGAAAGTACAATATACCATGAGCAAAAAAGTACCAACGTTGATAACATAACCGCATAAATATAAACACAGAAGAGAAAAAACACGGAAGAGAAAAACACGGGAGGGAGGGTGGGTGGGCAGCTATTCTCTGTCCGAGCACGCAGCAAGAGGAAGTGGGGGAGGAGTTCATACCTTATATAACCCCAGCGTGCTCGGACCAGAGAGAGCCCTCCCCTGCACAGTTAACCCTTACCACCCTCCTCTGCCCTTCAGTCAATGGCTCCCACACTTATACAGTATGGGAGCCCCACGACTGAAGCAACACTTACATCTAACACACTCTGGGGCTCTCTATCTAACAAATAAATGGACAGAAAACGTTCTTTGTGGTAAAATGGGGGGCCACAGCTTTATTAAACAGATAGGAGGACCTTGTCTACCCTTAAACCACCAACTCTATCTTCGTCACCTCGTATGCCTGGTCACTGTGGATACAGTGAGCATGTCTTTGCAGGAACCTCAGGTGACTGCCACTTCTCGATCTTCTTCTTAGACAAGGTCCTCCCTCCGCCACCGGAGCCGGGTGTAAACCTACACCGATCTCCGACCCCCCCCTAACAGTATGAAGAGGGCTCTATCGATGGCATCCTGCAACCCTGATAAAAATATGTCCAGACCAATGTCTGTAAGGTGCACCCCATCTGGTAACATCAAATTTCGGTTGTTACCTTCCAACTGCCGATGACGAACCACAACACCACCTTTGGACCTAACGTGTCTGGACACCCGCATGTTAAGCAGGCGGCGTGCCCTCTCTATGCCCTCGTTGTTCCTCGCACCACTCCACAATACGCGGGGAACAACCTCAGACCACACAATAACCAAATCGTTAAAGCAGGCCGGGAAACGGTCAAAGTCTGACCACATAACTGAGATCAGCTCTAAAATTCTGACAGAGCATAAATCATTGTCGCCTGCATGGATAACCAGCACAGTTGGACCGCGGGATTCTCTGCTAATCATTACCACCTCCGGCAGAACCTGTAGCCATTTAAGACCTCGAACACATCTCCACGACACATCCGCCTGCATGAAACCAAGCTGCAGGCCACCCGGGCGGTATGATGCCCTCTGCGCAGCCCAGTAAATATATGAATGGCCGATTAACCACACAGCCGGCCTCTTAAAACCTAAAAGAAAAAAACAAACAACCATTAAGCAGTCAGTAAATCAGGTCTAATATACCTGCAAAAACAATCAGATTTCCATCTCCCAAGTCTCTTAACCTGTGCTTCCGTCATACCCGCAGCGTCCGCAACCGTAGCAGCACCAATGCGGAACGAATGCGTGCCGAATTCAGACGGGGACAAACCTGCCTTGGCAAGACAGTGTTTAAATAATGTTGTAAACTGATACTTGGTAAGAGGAGAACCATCAGCATGAACTAAGTAACTAGGAGCCCGTGGACGGATGTCTGAAAATGATTGAATGACCCTAACTGGGCAAAATACACCATCAATACTTGAAATAGACTGCCAAATGCCTTGGCCATAAACGTCCGTCTTGGAACGGCAAATTCGTACCTTAACCGTGCCCGGAAAAAAGCACACATCATCTTCCCTTAGAGGAGAAGCCACGGTGCGCGAAGATGCCACTAGCTCACTGAGGCGCATTGCGCAGAAAAAACATAGTACGAAAGCGCACAAAAAAAGTTGCAACTCAAATTCCGAAGGACAAACAAAAGGAAGGACATCGCAAAGCCTACGCAACAGAGCAAAAGACACCGGACGCCGTTTGTCAATTGGACGAGATTCTTTCTTCCATCCCTTTAAAATTAAAGCAATGGCAAAATCCTTAGTGATGTCGTGAAGACCCAAAAGCCGAAATGTAAAAGAAAGCCCCGAAAGCCGCTTTTGAACGACACCAGACGAACAGCCCATATCACGCAGATGACACAAATACAAATGTGTGACCTTACGGCAATAGTCGCTTGTAAGCACTGCATCCACCTCCGCGAATGACAACCATTCGCCCCATGCCTTACCATGACTGGACCAGGTGGAAGGAGCCACCACGTTCTGGATCAAGGGCATCAGTCGGTCAGCGGCAGGTCCCATAGAAACGGAGGGCAAGGGGAGCCCTCCTGGTCTGCGGTGGGCTGCAGCATCCTGAAACGATGAAACTGTAAACGAGAAAGAGCATCAGCTACTACATTACTCTTACCCGGCACATGACAGGCCTTGAAAACCACATTATGTAATAAACACGTTAGAACGAAATGACGCAACAGCGCCAATAGCGGTAGAGAATGCGAGGTTAGACTGTTAATCGCCATAACTGCCCCTTCATTGTCTGACCAAAATTGAATCCGCTTGTTCCTCATCAGGGGACCCCATAATTCCATAGCCACAACTATTGGAAAAAGTTCCAAAAAGGTAAGATTTTTAGTTAAACCTCGTTCCGACCAGTCCGGAGGCCATGGCGATACAGACCAGCTATCACCGAATATCGCGGCGTAAGCCAACGAACCAGCCGCGTCTGTAAAAAGGTGCAAGGCATCGTTATCGATTTCCGGTTCCGGAAAACATGAAACACCGTCGTACGAATGTAGGAACTGCAACCAGACTCGAAGATCATCCTTCAGAGGTTTAGGTAATCGAATAAAATGATGGGGCTGCCGAATGCCTGCCGTTGCCAACGACAAGCGGCGCGAAAAAACCCGCCCCATTGGAAAAATCCGACACGCAAAGGCTAGCTGACCCAGGAGAGATTGCAATTCCCTCAGTGTAACTTTACGTGCATCCAAGCAGTTGCTGACATCAACTCGTAAGCGCAGCAGCTTATCTTGTGGCAAGCTAATCAAGCCCCTCTCAGTGTCAATTTCGATACCTAGGAAAGAGAGGCAATGGGTGGGACCTTCCGTTTTATCCTCGGCTAGTGGAATACCAAACCTGGCCGCGAAAAAACGAAAAGTCGCTAGTGTGATCGCGCAGGCCTCTGACTGTTTTGGACCTATAAACAAGAAGTCGTCCAAATAGTGAACAACCAAGGTGTTACCCGTCTCAACCTTAATAACCCACTCCAAAAAACAACTAAACATCTCAAAATATTTACAAGAAATGGAGCAACCCATAGGAAGGCACATGTCGAAATAGAAGAAACCATTCAACCGACAACCCAGCAGATGAAAGCAATCCGGGTGAACTGGTAAAAGCCGAAAGGCGGATTCAATATCTGATTTGGCCAATAAAGCCCCTGATCCTGCTTTCACGATTAGGTGTAAAGCAGCATCAAAAGAGGTATAGGAAACCGCTGACTCTTCTTTCGGGATGGCATCATTGACGGAATCCCCTTCCGGAAATGATAAATGGTGTATCAATCTAAATTTTCCTGGCTCCTTCTTGGGGACTATACCAAGAGGAGATATGCGTAAGTTAGGAAAAGGAGGCTCAATGAAAGGACCAGCCATACGACCCAAAGCAACCTCTTTGTCTACCTTCGCCTGTGCCTCCCCAGGGTGCTCCAAAACAGACTTCAGGTTACCCGTGAATGCTACTGCGTGATGAGGCAAATGAGGAATCCAGAAACCAACCTCGAAACCCTCAAGAAGCCTGACGGCCTCCTGTTGCCTGGGGTACTGCTCGAGCCACTGGCGCATCCTTTGCACGTTCACCGGAGTCCTCCGCTCTGTGGGGAACCGCCCTTGCAGTAAAGGTGACTTTTTTGAAGCACCTGAGGGCTGAATGTGACCCACCACAGAGGGAGCACTCATGTCGGAATTTACATGATGCAAGGAAGTGACAGTGGCCTTCATTGAAGAGCCAACATGCTCCAGGCCTGCGACCTCCTGATGCGGGTCCGTAGCTACCCGCCACGTTATGTGACTTAAAGGACGAAGAAGGCCACGGCGTCATCATTAATTGAATCCACACATCCGTGGCTTTCGATGCCCAACCGACCTCTGGTCTCAAAGCTAAACGGCGTCTGAATTCCTCATCGTACCGCCACCACGCTTGACTTATCGACAGTCAATTGATCGACTGCTAATAGGGACCAAATATCCACATAATCACATTTTGCTATTTTCTCTTTAATTTCTTGAGACACCTGGCCCCCCAATGGGGCCACCCCACAAAAATAAGCATCCCGGAACATAAGCCCAGACGTATCTATACCACTCGCAGGCGGTGGAGTGGCCACCCCTGGCGTCGCCGTAGAACTTTCCATCTTGGCAACTAATGTTTTTAACATATCTAGAGTAGCGTTAGAATCAGCTACATTCCCACCTACCCAAGCCTTGGAACAGGCGGACTCACCCGTCGGCGGTAGTGCGGCAGGAGCCAAAGCGGGAACCGGAGGAGAAGGCAGCACTGGAGCGTCAGTAGCCCGAACCACAGGAGAGGACCTAGCCACCTGCGACCGGCTGTGAGAACGCCTCCCGTGACTTCGTCTCCGTCTGCGCCGATCACGCCTGGATGAACGCCGACTTTCCAGACTTGAAGACGAAGAATCGGACCAGTCCCTGCGCCTCCTGGAACCACGAGATCTGCGGTGTCCACGACCATGACGTGACCGCCCACTGTGGTCCGACCTCCGGCTGCGAGACCTATGGAATGAGCTCCGACTGCGAGCCAAACTGCGGTCAGATTCCGAAGCCGACGTGGAGCGACGAGTGCCACGACGACTTCGGCTGCCGACCTCACTAAATCCTCGCACCAACGTGCAGCCATCAATAGGTACAGATGTAGTCCACCTTTGTGGAGTGTCAGGGACAGCTTCTAATTCAAAAAACTCATCACTGCTGTTATGAGCAGTAGAGAGCTCCCTCTGGTGGCCATCTCGAGTAATTGCAGCCCCAGACTCATAAGGAGCAGGAGCCGTGGCTGAAGCCGGTAAGGCATTACTCAGGGGTGCAGCAGGGGTGGATTGAAGAGAAGGGGGGGCACCAGCAGCTTCAGGGGGCACTGGTCGGCGGCCAAACCATCTGGCCAGCCTGCCAGGTCTATTTGCAGCAGGTTGCACAGCTCCAGGAGGCTGTACAGGCTGTGCAACCAGTGAAGGGGGCGGGGAATGCAACTGACGCTGTGAGCCTGCAACTTCTGTGCTCCCTGAAGGAGGCACAGACATAGAACTCGCAGGGACCTCAGGGGGATAGCCTGCTGGGCCTGAACGGGTGTTAGGCGCACTACAGGTAGGTGCCCTGGACGGGGCACGTCCCCGCTTACTGCGCCTTACAGGGGAAGGAGACAGACGGGCAGGGGGACGTGAGGACCGCATGGGATGAGCAGGGGGAAGGGCAGCAGCCGCCTGAGGGGACTCTGAGCTCCCCAGCGCGCTAGCTGAAAGAAGGGGGGTTAGCCAGGCTGAACCTTCCCTGGCAACTTTCTCCTGTAGGAGAGCCAGGAGGTTAGCCTCACTGATGTTGGCCATGGCAGAAACACTTATCACCTACTGCAGGGCAGCTATTCTCTGTCCGAGCACGCAGCAAGAGGAAGTGGGGGAGGAGTTCATACCTTATATAACCCCAGCGTGCTCGGACCAGAGAGAGCCCTCCCCTGCACAGTTAACCCTTACCACCCTCCTCTGCCCTTCAGTCAATGGCTTCCACACTTATACAGTATGGGAGCCCCACAAACATCCTAATATCTAATTGTGTGAGGTACATATCTTATGGGAATAAAAGGGTAAGAAACAAGAAAAAAACAATGTGGATAAATAGAACTGTAAAGAAAGCAATAAATGACAAAAAGAAAGCATTTAAATCACTAAAACAGGAGGGGAACGAAGAAGCATTGAAAAACTATAAAGAAAAAATAGAATATGTAAAAGACAAATAAAAGCAGCCAAAATAGAGACCGAGAGATTAATCGCCAAAGAGAGTAAAACTAACCCTAAAATGTTCTTCAATTATATAAATGGTAAAAAGTATAAACCTAAAGGTGTCGGCCTCTTACAGAGTAATGAGGGGGGAGTTGCAGAGAGCGATGAGGAGAAAGCAAAGCTACAAAATATTTTTTTCTCCACTGTATTCACTGAGGAAAATAAACTGTCAGATGAAATGCAGAATATGAAAGTAAATTCCCCATTAAAAGTGCCCGGTCTGACCCAGGTAGAAGTACAGTCGCGTCTTAAAAAGATTAAAATAGACAAATCGCCAGGACCGGATGGCATACACCCCTGTATCCTAAGAGAATTAAGTAACGTCATAGCCAGACCTTTATTTCTGATATTTAAGGACTCTATACTGACAGGGAGTGTTCCACAGAATTGGCGCCTAGCAAATGTGGTGTCAATATTCAAAAAGGGTCCAAAACAGAGCCCGGAAACTATAGGCTGGTAAGTTTAACATCTGTCGTGGGTAATCTGTTTGAAAGTTTTCTAAGGCTACTTTCACACTCACGTTTTATAATTCCAGTATTGAGTCATAGGGGCTCAATACCGGAATAAAACGCTTCAGTTTTTTCCCCATTCATTGTCAATGGGGACAAAACTGAACTGAAGACAACGGAATTCTCCTAAAAGCATTCTGTTCTGTCTTCAGACCGGAGAGCAAACCGCACCATGCCTGTCCAGGCATCCACACCAAGACGGATCCGTCATGCCCCCCAATGAAAGTCAATGGGGACAGATCCGTTTGGTGTGACACAATGGTGAACGGATCCGTCCTCCATTGACTTTCAATGGAGTTCATGATGGATACACACATACAAACATACACATATACAGACATATACACATACAAATACACATACATACTTACATGCTCCCGGCAGGTCTCCACAGCGCAGGAGGAGCAGGACGGCGCACATATAGGACGACTCCACCCGGCACCCAGCAGAGGGCACTGTGGGGAATCGTCCTATGTGCGCGCCATCCTGCTCCTCCTGCGCTGTGGAGACCTGCCAGGAGCATGTAAGTATGTATGTGTATTTGTATGTGTATATGTATGTGTGTGTGTACTGTGTGACGTGTGGGGCCGGAGCGCGGTTCTAGCCCCACACATGTCCCTGCGGCAGCACGGATCCGGCGGCACCCTTCACCTGCCGGATCCGTGCTGCCGCTACTGTGAAAGAGGCCTAAGAGATGCTATCTTGGAGTACCTCAATGAAAATAAGCAAATAACTACATATCAGCATGGCTTAATGAGGGATTGGTCATGTCAAACTTATTTAATCAGTTTCTATGAGGAGGTAAGTTCTAGACTGTGGGGAATCGATGGATGTCATATATCTGGACTTCTCCATAGCATTTGAAAGTGTGCCGCATAAAAGGTTAGTATATAAAATGAGAATGCTTGGCCTGGGAGAAAATGTCTGTATGTGGGTAAGTAACTGGCTCAGTGATAGAAAACAGAGGGTGGTTATTAACGGCACATACTTAGATTGGGTCACTGTCACTATTGGGGTACCACAGGGGTCAGTATTGGGCCCTATTCTCTTCAATATATTTATCAATGATCTTGTAGAAGGCTTGCACAGTAAAATATCAATTTTTGCAGATGACACTAAACTGCTACAGATGGATCTGGATAGACTGGAGGCTTGGGCAGAGAAGTGGCAGATGAGGTTTAACACTGACAAATGTAAGGTTATGCACATGGGAAGGAATAATGCAAGTCACCAGTACATACTAAATAGTAAAACATTGGGTTACTCTGACATGGAAAAGGACCTAGGAATTTTAGTAAGCAGCAAACTAAGCTGCAGAAAC
Organism: Rhinella marina; assembly: GCA_900303285.1. Classification (NCBI taxonomy): domain Eukaryota; kingdom Metazoa; phylum Chordata; class Amphibia; order Anura; family Bufonidae; genus Rhinella; species Rhinella marina. The sequence continues at coordinate 24,785 of ONZH01004786.1, read as the reverse complement.
CAGTGTCAGACAGCTGCTGCCAAGGCCAATAAGATAATGGGTTGCATCAAAAGGGGCATAGATGCCTGTGATGAGAACATAGTTCTGCCACTTTACAAATCACTAGTCAGACCCCACATGGAGTACTGTGTACAGTTCTGGGCTCCTGTGAACAAGGCAGACATAGCAGAGCTGGAGAGGGTTCAGAGGAGGGCAACTAAAGTCATAGCTGGAATGGGTGGACTACAGTACCCCGAAAGATTATCCTGATTGGAGTCAGGAAGGAATTTTTTCCCCTAAAGTGGGGAAAATTGGCTTCTATCTCAGAGGGTTTTTTTGCCTTCCTCTGGATCAACTTGTAGGAAAACAGGCCGAACTGGATGGACAGATGTCTTTTTTTGGCCTTATAAACTATGTTACTATGCTGAATAAAACTATAAGAAATAATGTAAGAAACACACATGTCAGAATGCCATAATAAAAAGGGGAAAATGCAAATATGAAAACAGCACCAAAGACCCTTTCAGACCTCCATCTGGAATGCCTCAGCCTCAGCAACCACAGATCCACAATAATCGCTTCATTTAAACATCACCAAACAAAGTAGACGGCAGCATATCTTCCAAGGATTCTTTATTCAAAATGGGTCCATTAACCCTTAGGATACCAGCACCGTACATGTACGGCGCTGGAAGCCGGGACTAAAATCCCAGCGCCGTACTGCTACGCCGCTCTGATCAGGCGGGCGCAGGAGCTGCGCTCGCCCGATCAGCTACAGGGGTCTGGCAGTGGCCGATAGCTGGACCCTGCTGTATGCACTGGCATCGGTGAAAACACTGATGCCGGTGCACTAACCCTCGCACTGCCGCGGTCAGCTTTGACCGCGGCACGTGCGGGTATCCTAAGGGTTTGCTATCCCCATCGGGTCCCCGCGCTGCTGTGACGGGGACCTGATGGCGGGGAAGGCAGCCGGATGTCTTGCTGAGGCATCAGGCTGCCTTCTACGGAAGCCTGTGAGATCCAGCCCCCTGGATCTCACAAGCAGGAAGCTGTAAGTGTGTTACACTGCTAATACACTTACAGCCAATGCATTACAATACAGAAGTATTGTAATGCATTGTGCAGGGGATCAGACCCCCAAAAGTTGAAGTCCCAGACTGGGACAAAAAATAAAGTGAAAAAAGAAGTTAAAAAAATTAAGTTTTACAAAAAAAATTAAAGTGTCAAATAAAAAAAAAGCTTTCTTTTCCCAAAATAAAGTAAAAAAAAATTGTAAAAAAATAGGGGAAAAAAGTATAAAAATATCACAAAAATAAAAAAATAAAAACAGTGTAAAAAAAAAAACATTTTCTGGTCACCTTGCCTCACAAAAAGTGTAATACCAAGCATCCAAAAAGGCGTATTAATCCCAAAATGGTACCAATCAAACATCATCTCGTCTTGCAAAAAATGAGACCTAAGACAATCGCCCAAAAAATAAAAAAATATGGCTCTCAAAAAATGGCAACAGAAAGAAAAAGATTTTATTCTGCTCAAAAATGCATCTAATGTGTAAAACTTAACAGAAATAAAAATGTTAGACATATTGGGTATCACCACATCTGTAACAACCTGCTCTATAAAATGATTACATGAGATGGCCTCCCAGGTGAATGCTGTAAAATTTTTTTAAAAAAAACTGTGCCAAAACAGCCATTTTTTTCCCTCTTGCCTTACTAAAAGTATAATAGCAGGCGATCAAAAAGGCGTATTTACCCCAAAATGGTACCCATCAAACCGTCATCTCATCCCACAAAAAATGAGACCCTACCTAAGACAATCGCCCGAAAAATAAAAAAAATATAGCTGTCAGAAAATGGCAACACAAAAAAGATTTTATTCTGTTCAAAAATGCATCTAATGTGTAAAACTTAACATAAAATAAAAATGTTAGACATATCGGGTATTGCTCTATAAAAATATAAAATTCTTTGCCCCTTTGGGTGAATGCTGTAAAAAATAAATAAAAAAAAACTATGTCAAAACAGCTATTTTTTTCACCTTGACTCACAAAAAGTGTAATACCAAGCGATCAAAAAGTCTTATGCACCCCAAAATGGCACCAATGAAAACGTCACCTCATTCCGCAAAAAATAAGACCCCACATAAGACAATAACTCAAAAAATAAAAATCAATGGCTCCCGCAAACCAATCCATCAAAATCTGTGCTGCAAAATCCATATGGCGCTCCTTCTGTTCTAAATCCTGCCATGTGCCCCCACAGCAGTTCATCACCACATATACAGTATATACAGTACAGACCAAAAGTTTGGACACACCTTCTCATTCAAAGAGTTTTCTGTATTTTCAGAATACATGATTCAGATACATCTATGAAAATTGTAGATTCGCACTGAAGGCATCAAAACTATGAATTAACACATGTGGAATTATATACTTAAAAAAGTGTGAAAAAATTGAAAATATGTCTTATATTCTAGGTTCTTCAAAGCAGCCACCTTTTGCTTTGATTACTGCTTTGCACACTCTTGGCATCCTCTTGATGAGCTTCAAGAGGTAATCACCTGAAATGGTATTCCAACAGTCTTGAAGGAGTTCCCAGAGATGCTTAGCACTTGTTGGCCCTTTTGCCCTCACTCTCTGGTCCAGCTCACCCCAAACCATCTCGATTGGGTTCAGGTCTGGTGACTGTGGAGGCCAGGTCATCTGGCGTAGCACCCCATCACTCTCCTTCTTGGTCAAATAGCCCTTACACAGGCTGGAGGTGTGTTTGGGGTCATTGTCCTGTTGATAAATAAATGATGGTCCAACTAAACGCAAACCGGTTGGAATAGCATGCTGCTGCAAGATGCTGTGGTAGCCATGCTGGTTCAGTATGCCTTCAATTTTTAATAAATCCCCAACAGCGTCACCAGAAAAGCACCCCCACACCATCACACCTCCCCCTCTTGCTTCACGGTGGGAACCAGGCATGTAGAGTCCATCCGTTCACCTTTTCTGCGTCGCACAAAGACACGGTGGTTGGAACCAAAGATCTCAAATTTGGACTCATCAGACCAAAGCACAGATTTCCACTGGTCTAATGTCCATTCCTTGTGTTCTTTAGCCCAAACAAGTCTCTTCTGCTTGTAGTCTGTCCTTAGCAGTGGTTTTGTAGCAGCTATTTTACCATGAAGGCCTGCTGCACACAGTCCCCTCTTAACAGTTGTTGTAGAGATGTGTCTGCTGCTAGAACTCTGTGTGGCATTGACCTGGTCTCTAATCTGAGCTGCTGTTAACCTGCGATTTCTGAGGCTGGTGAGGCACATGTGTTAATTCATAGTTTTGATGCCTTCAGTGTGAATCTACGATTTTCATAGTCATGAAAATACAGAAAACTCTTTGAATGAGAAGGTGTGTCCAAACTTTTGGTCTGTACTGTGTATATAAATATATATATATATATATATATATATATATATATAAAAATTATTATTATATTTTTAACTTAAGTTTACCCAGACTAATGGAAAATTTCAAGTTTTGTTCCCTCACATAGTGTTCCGTCCTGCTAGCCCCGCAATAGATTGCGATCCAGTAACCACGTATAATATCGTGAGACTACGCACAGATGATACATCATTCGTGACTCCGATACTTTATATTTTATATTTCTTACAGTGTTACAGGGTTATTAGGGTTGTTAGATCATAGTATTAGACCATCTTTGATACTTTACGCCGGATTATAACTAGGGAACGCTATTGTTCATTATTTATGATTTACTGTCTAGCTCAATCCGGCACATGCGGACCCCCAACTTAATTTTCCATATTTTGCATTGCTTCATTCATTTATTCATTTTCCTGCGACTATTCTTATACAATGATTGTTTTTATGATTTTAGATATATATATTTTATTGTACCTGAGGTGCCTGGTATTGGACAGGTCGTTTTACATTGTCAGTCACATACCACACGCCCATTTTTTACTCCTCCTATTCTTTTGGCGCCAAAAAGGCAGTTTAAATTCTCTGTTGTACCTTCTTTTCATATTATTGTCCAGAAGAAGGAGGTTTTATACCTCCGAAACGCGTTGACAGCATTTCAATAAAAGATTTACTGCTACATCTAAATATCATGGTGTAGTATATGTCCAGTGACAGCGCCGAGACAGACGATCTATTCTTCTTTCGTTTTACTGTATCTACTGACACCCTGAGACCTCATCTGGGCGTGCAGATCAGGATTGTGGCTGCAGTCTAAGGACCTCGCTATAAGGCTACATTCACACGACCGTATGTGTTTTGCGGTCCGCAAATTGCGGACCCGCAAAGCACAGATACCGGCCGTGTGAATGTAGCCGGCCCTATGATAGAACTGCCTATTCTTGTCCGCGATTGTGGACAAGAATAGGACATGCTCTATCTTTTTTGCGGGGCCGCGGATCAGACCTACGGATGCGGACAGCACATTGTGTGCCGTCCACATCTTTTGCGGCTCCATTGAAATGAATGGGTCCGCACCCGTTCCGCAAAATTGCGGAACGGATGCGGACCCAAAACTACGGTCGTGTGAATGCACCCTAACCGTATTTCTGGTCGGTATTTATAATAACTAGCGAAGCTCTTCATAGTGGTTGTGGCTAGACACATCCACTAAGGGTAAGCGCAATACTTTGCTTTATCACCCCGCTTTGTTATATTGTAATCGGGCACATTGGCGCTCCGCTCTGTCTCTTTTCTTCTATTTTACATGCTCACCGGGACAGCGAGAAATTTCAGCTGACCATCGGAATGACCTTGTCCTATTTGTTGGAGCAGCAGCTGCCTAAGTGCCAAGAAATCTGAGATATACATTCACTCTCGATTGGTGAGAATCCCATAACCAGAATATGGAATATTTTGGAAAACGTCTCCATCAAAGACAGTCTTTAATAAACCGATATACAAAATGCCAGAATCCTCCTGAACAAGTGTCAAAAACCGAGACTACTAAAACCTTTGAGAATGAGGAAACACAAAATATGATTGACATTTTTAGACTGTTTGAAGCTAATTTGAAAAATGAACTCTTTCATCATTTAGACTCATTATTTCTCCAGATATATTTGCAAGAGAACCTTGCCCCAGAGGCCTTAGAATTCCCATTCCCCCGACTTTTAGTGAGGATAAAGTGTTCTCCTATGAATGGGATGATTATTTGGATCAGTGCGCCGCAGGCCTTATGCGCCTCATTCTAATTAAAAGGGAATCTCTCTCTAGTGATTTGGCTTATACCATCGAACAAAATATCATATCCTTACAACACTATACATCCCATCCCGATTTTAATACTATTAACCAAACTCTGACCAATAAGATTTATTTTATGGAATCCGATATTATAGCCAAAAAGTCCCAAAAATTACAGAGAGATAGAGAAGATAAAAAAATTGGTAGATACCGCTCTTGGAAATCCTCCAACAAGCATAATTTACACACATCCAGTACAAAAAAATAAGGTTAATTTCAGGTCTACACCTGAGATGATAACCTCCAAACCTGTACACACTGATACAATACAACAAAAAAGCAGATCCTTTGTTAATAAAAATTTTTTATAAAGGCTCTTACCGTTCCAATACACTAGCACCTCTAAAACAGACCAAATCTGATTCTTATACCCCTCGGCATAACATTCATGTCCAGTCTTCAGTACCTGAGTCCAACTCATCTATACCACGGTTCAACACTACCACACACCCTCAGGCACAGACCTCCCCTTCCAGTACCATTCCCATTCCACCTCTTAGCAATAATAGAAATGTCTCTCCACCGCTGTCAGTTTCTATTCATCCAGGTACTCTTGACCTCCCTAGTACCTCCGTTTCCTCCTCCCCCCACAATAACACAGTTGGTATATACTCACACGAATACAGTAGCAGAAAACAACTTATCGGGTACACATATTAACAATCTTCCTACTGACCAATTCCTAGAGAAATTTCGTTCTCTTAGAGATCAATATTTACATAGAAAAGCTGCCAAACCTCAAACCACAGCTCAATCACATACTTCTATGTCTACTCAGGATACACCACCACTCATCTCCTTTGATGTGATTAGTATTTATCCATCACAGTTTGATCATATTGATATACCATCCACCCCTACCAGAGTGGTTATTGATAACACCAAAACTGATTCCACAGGTGTAGTACCTTTTTTAGACCATGCCAGACCTTTTGCCACCCCCCACCACTCAATCATGCCCCATCCACTCACCATGTGCAAATCACTAAATTTTTCAAACCGATACCAAGAAAAAGAAAATCAGATTTAGAGGCAAGAGAGGAGGGTCTCAAAAAAGGAAAACATTAAGTACAAGTTCTGGTATCCTCAAAAACTCCCAAATTGATAATTATGCTGACAAGATATTCAGTCTATCCACATATAAACGTACAGCTTTTGAAACCAGCTTATTACAAAAAGGTCTATCATTCTGCCTGATGAATAATATTAATCCTTTTGAACTTTTCATTGATATGCAACAGTACAAGAGAAAGCTTACAATAAAAAGACATTTTGAAATAGAAAAATGCGCAATCCTAACAAGGATAGTACAGAAGGTAAGGAGGTTGAATTGATCACCTCCTTTTATAAACATCAAACAGTAGACCAAAATCTAATTTTTTCCCTACACATAATGAAGGATATATTATCCCCACTTTTTTTGATCTAGTGTCCTCTGATTTTAAAAAATTGAATGTGGGTAAAAATAAAAATATCAAACAAAAAAGGCAACTTAAACTGTAATGAAAAAAGAGCTCTTAAAAATCTGAGAAAAAATGAAAATATCATTATCTGACCAGCAGATAAAGGTGGAGGAATTGTTATTTTAGATTATCATGATTACGAACAAGAGGCCAAAAATATCCTGAATGATGAAAACTACTATCTCAAAATAACTGAAAATCAGTTCCCACAGTTGATTAAGCAATTAAATTCTATGATTAAAAAAAGTTTTGAAGAAGAATATATCAATGAAAATGAGAAAAAATTCCTAATACCAAGAGCACCCAACACAGCGTATTTTTATTATTTACCTAAAATCCACAAAAATGCCAATAAACCTCCTGGCCAATCCATTATTTCAAATACAAAATGTGCAACCAGCAACCTCTCCCATTTTCCCGATCTACATTTGCAACCTCATGTCAAAAAACTTCCCTGTTATCTACATGATTCCCGTCAATTAATTACTGAACTACAAGAAATTACCTGGCAACCCTCCTTCTCCTTCCTTACCTTAGATGTCACATCTTTATATACTAATATTCCACATGAATTAGGCATTAATTGTGTAAGACAATCATTATCTTAAACTACCTCAGATTGATTTTTTAACAAAAGGGCTGGAATTAATTTTAAAAAAACAATTTCTTTGTATATAATAATACAATATATCATCAGCAAACTGGGACCGCGATGGGGACGAAAGTAGCCCCTTCCTTCGCTAACATCTTCATGGGGGAATTTGAAGAGCAATACATCCTAAACTCCATATACAATAACCACATCAAGTATTATAAGAGATACATTGATGATTTGTTTATTATATGGGAGGGCGATGAAAAAACATCCAGCGAGTTCTGCCAATCCCTGAATAATACTAGCTGGGGGATTACCTTCACCCCTACATACCACAAAGAAAGCATTGAATTTCTTGATATCTTTATTACTATACAAAACAATCAAATAATTACTAAAACTTTTTTTAAGTCAGTAGATACGAACAGTTATATTCATTACAAGAGTTTCCATCACAAAAACTGGCTAAATAACATCCCATACAGCCAATACAAACGCATAAGACGAAATTGCACTAACCAAGAAGATTACAAAACACAGGCCAAAATACTAAATACTAGATTCAAAGAAAAAAAGTATCCAAAAAAACTTATTCTAGACACATACAAAAAATGTTTATTACCGAGTAATCAAATAAATACTTTTGAGAAAATTAACCTTATTACCCAATATAGTACATCTAATAACCAGGTTAAAAACATTCTCACAAAACATTGACCCATACCTTGCAAAATACTTACCCAAAAAACCCAGGATTACCTACCAAAGAGCACCAACTATTAGAAATCTTATTGCCCCCAATAAATTGAGACAACATCAACTACCTGAAATAACAGCTAACAAAAAGACAACTCAAAAAATAGGCAGTTTTAAATGTCAGAGCAATCACTGTCTGTGCTGTAATATTATTTCCCATGGCATAGAGTCTTTTCAGTCTACATCGAATGGAAATTCATTTCCGATTAAATATCATCTAGACTGTCAGTCGTCTTTTGTTATTTACCTAATCGAATGTAACTGCGGCCTACAATATGTAGGTCGCACCACTCAAGCCCTTCATTGCCGGCTCAACCAACACCGTTATAATATACAAAGACTATACCATAAACACAGTTTATCTAGACATTGTGCCACTACCATAGATAAACAAAAACACCAAAATTAAGATCACCCCAATAGATTACATTCCATATAATCCATATAATCCATATAATCGGTTTGACATATTACAAAAAAGAGAAGTGTATTGGATCTACCAGCTAAATACTATAACCCCTTTTGGTCTAAATGAGATAAATGAGACTATTTTATAAAAATTAGGAATTGATAGTATCTCAGTATGAACTGGTTAACAAATATACAAATACAATATAACACAATGACCTATATTTCCCTTATTAATACTGAATTTTGGTGGATGCATGTACGGAGAGCAATAATATTTTTTTTTTTGTATCTGCACACACTAAAAATAAGTGATACTGATGTGAGATATATTTAAATACCTAGTTATAATTATAATAGCTTAAAATTGAGACCTCTCTCATTGATATAGTTGATCTATATATATATATCTACATACATATCCACATGCATCCTCGATATATATTTACACACATATTCACACGCACCCTTTGCATACATACAGACTATACTACAATGCATATATCTCTCTTAACCCGGTCCATATTTTAAATATAAATACCCCAATGACCGAAAGTATATACATATATATTTACAAGTTTATATTTTATTATCCCCTAACTTTAGTCACACATAATCACATAAATATAGAATCCATTTAGCTTAATAACCGATACTAATAACTCTTATGCTCCTTTAATCACTAGATATCATATATATTCTTATATTTTTAACTTATGTTTACCCAGACTAATGGAAAATATCAAGTTTTGTTCCCTCACATAGTGTTCCGTCCTGCTAGCCCCGCAATAGATTGCGATCCAGTAACCACGTATAATATCGCGAGACTACGCACAGATGGATACATCATTTGTGACTCCGATACTTTATATTTTATATTTCTTACAGTGTTACAGGGTTAGTATTAGACCATCTTTGATACTTTACGCCGGATTATAACTAGGGAACGCTATTGTTCATTATTTATGATTTACTGTCTAGCTCAATCCGGCACATGCGGACCCTCAACTTAATTTTCCATATTTTGCATTGTTTCATTTATTTATTCATTTTCCTACAACTATTCTTATACAATGATTGTTTTTATGATTTTAGATATATATATTTTATTGTACCCGAGGTGCCCGGTATTGGACAGGTAGTTTTACACTGTCAATCACATACCACACGCCCATTTTTTACTCCTCCTATTCTTTTGGAGCCAAAAATGCAGTTTAAATTCTCTGTTGTACCTTCTTTTCATATTATTGTCCTGAAGAAGGAGGCTTTATATCTCCGAAATGCGTTGACAGCATTTCAATAAAAGATTTACTGCTACATCTAAATATCATGGTGTAGTATATGTCCAGTGACAGCGCCGAGACATACCATCTATTCTTCTTTCGTTTTACATATGGGGTGTTGCCGTATTCAGGAGAAAATGGGTAATAAATTATGGGGTGCTTTTCTCCTGTTACCCCTTGTAAAAATGAAAAATTTGGGGCTAAAGCAACATTTTATTGGAAGAAATAAAACTTTTCATTTTCACAGCCAACTGTCTCCAAATTCCATAAAAAGCTTAGGGGGTCAAAGTGATCAGTAATATATTCTTTAAGGGGTGTTGTTTCCAAAATTGGGGCACTTTTTTAGGGTTTACACTCTAGGGGTACGTCAGGGTCTCTTAAAATACAAAATGGTGCCTAAAAACCATTCTAGCGAAATCTGCCTCCAAAATCCATATGGCGCTCCTTTCCTTCTGACCACTGCCACGTGCCCATAGAGCAGTTTACCACCACATATGGGGTATTTCGGTAAGCTTCAAAATCAGAATAATGTATATTGAGGTTTAGTTTGCTGTTAACCCTTGCTGTGTTGCAAAAAAAATTATTAACATGAATAATCTACCAAAAAAGTGAAATTTTGAAATTTCACCTCTATTTTCCTTTAATTCTTGTGGAACACTTCAAGGGTTAACAAAGTTTGTAACATTATTTTTTTATAATTTGAGGGGTGTAGTTTCTAAATGGGGGTCATTTATGGGTGGTTTTCTATTAGGTAAGCCTCACAAAATCACTTTATAACTGAATTGGTGCTCAAAAAAATGGTTTGGGAAATTTTGTTGAAAATTTTAAAAATTGCTTCTAAACTTCTAAGCCCTCTAACTTCCTAAAAAAATAAAATGACATTTACAAAATGATGCAAACATAAAGTAGACATATGGGGAATGTTAAGTAAATATGTTATGGGGTATCACTTTCTATTTTAAAAGCAGAGAAATTGAAATTTTGAAAATTCAAAATTTTTCAAAATCTTTGATAAATTTGGGATTTTTTTCATAAATAAAGGTGAAATATATTGACTCAAATTTATGACTGTCATGAAGTACAATGTGTCACGAGAAAAACTCGGCCTGGATAAGTAAAAGCGTTCTAAAGTTATTACCACATAAAGTGACACGTCAGATTAGCAAAAATCGGCCTGGGATTGAAGGTGAAAAGTGGCTCGGTACTGAAAAGGTTAAAATGTACAAAACACAAAAATATTGCCAAAAATAGTGCAACATTTTGACTACAACATAGTCTTTTCCAAGCATAATATACAGTGCCTTGCGAAAGTATTCGGCTCCCTAAATTTTTGGTAAAGAATCAACAACAAGTGGGTCACAATTGTGAAGTGGAACAAAATTTATTGCATCATTTAAACTTTTTTTGTAATAATAAAACTGAAAAGTGGGGCGTGCAAAATTATTCGGCCCATTTACTTCCAGTTCAGAAAACTCACTCCAGAAGTTTATTGAGGATCTCTGAATGATCCAATGTTGTCCTAAATGACTGATGAAGATAAATAGAATCCACCTGTGTGTAATCAAGTCTCCATATAAATGCACCTGCTCTGTGATAGTTTCAGGGTTCTGTTTAAAGTACAGAGAGCATCATGAAGATCAAGGAACACACCAGGCAGGTCCGTGATACTGTTGTGGAGAAGTTTAAAGCCGGATTTGGATACCAAAAGATTTCCCAAGCTTTAAACATCCCAAGGAGCACTGAGCAAGCGATCATATTGAAATGGAAGGAGTATCAGACCACTGTAAATCTACCAAGACCCGGCCGTTCCTCTAAACTTTCATCCCAAACAAGGAGAAGACTGATCAGAGATGCAGCCAAGAGGCCCATGATCATTCTGGATGAACTGCAGTGATCTACAGCTGAGGTGGGAGAGTCTGTCCATATGACAACAATCAGTTGAACACTTCACAAATCTGGCCTTTATGGAAGAGTGGCAAGAAGAAAGCCATTTCTCAAAGATATCCATAAAAAGTCTTGTTTACAGTTTGCCACAAGCCACCTGGGAGACACACCAAACATGTGGAAGAAGGTGCTCTGGTCAGATGAAACCAAAATCGAACTTTTTGGAAACAATGCAAAACTATATGTTTGGCATAAAAACAACACAGCTCATCACCCTGAACACACCATCCCCACTGTCATACATGGTGGTGGCAGCATCATGGTTTGGGCCTGCTTTTCATCAGCAGGGACAGGGAAGATGGTTAAAATTGATGGGAAGATGGATGGAGCCAAATACAGGACCATTCTGGATGAAAACCTGTTGGAGTCTGCAAAAGACCTGAGACTAGGACAATGATCCCAAACATAAAGCAAAATCTACAATGGAATGGTTCAAAAATAAACGTATTCAGGTCTTAGAATGGCCAAGTCAAAGTCCAGACCTGAATCCAATTGAGAATATGTGGAAAACTGCTGTTCACAAACGCTCTCCATTCAACCTCAAAGAGCTCGAGCTGTTTTGAAAGGAAGAATAGGCATGAATTTCAGTCTCTAGATGTGCAAAACTGATAGAGACATACCCCAAGCAACTTGCAGCTGTAATTGCAGCAAAAGGTGGCGCAACAAAGTATTAATGCAAGGGGGCCGAAAAAATTTGGAACGCCCCACTTTTCAGTTCTATTATTACAAAAAAAGTTTAAATGATCCAATAAATTTCGTCCACTTCACAATTGTGACCCACTTGTTGTTGATTCTTCACCAAAAGTTTGAAATGCTATATCTTTTTGTTTGAAGCCTGAAATGTGGCAAAAGGTTGAAAAGTTCCAGGGGGCCGAATACTTTTGCAAGGCACTGTAGGGTGAACATTTTCCACATATATAGTATTAATGTGTAAGCTGGAGCTCCGTGCCTGAGGTCAACAGCGGTTCAAAGCAAGGGGACACTAAAGTTCCTACTGCCCGTCAAAAGGCTCTCTCCTTACTCCCAGAAATCCAGAGGAGTTATATATCATGATCAGAGGTAAAATGAAATGAGCGAGCCCGTCAAAACCACCGCCTTCTTTCTGCCCTCGCCAACACTCATCCAAAATGGTGCCGACTCCAGCTAGTCAGGCAATCTGTCTCCCTCCTCCACCATCCAAAACAGCATCTCACTGACTAAAATGTGTCCAAACCACTGCTCTAACTCCCAGCAACTTTCCCTCTTCACCAACAAAAAGAGTTCATCAGAGATGGTGAGTGCTGCTCAACAAAAAGATAGAGGGGGAACTCATACTGATCATAGAGATAATGGTGTCTCTATTTCTGATTTAAAAAATATGTTTAATGACTCTATAAACCAAGATCTAAAAGAGGCAATCTCCTCTATTCATGCAGATATACTGGCTAGATATACACAGCTCATATAGAAGAAAAAATGGAGGAAGTTATAGGGGCCCATTACAGTTTAGTTGGTGGTCACAACGCTATTGAAGATGACTTAGCCATTATGAAGCTTAAACTGGCTGACTTGGAAGACTGTTCCAGAAGAAATAATGTCCGTTTTAGAATCATCCCTGAGAATATTCCAGATTCCCAACTAAAAGATCTTCGATCTTCTAACATCATATTTGCCTGATACTCCAGGGTCAGGCATTTTAATAGATAGGGCCCACAGAGTGCCTAAACCAAAATCTCTTCTTGCAATTGTACCTAGAGATGTCTTAGCAAGGCTGCACTTTTACGACTTGAAAGATGCCCCGATGAAAGCAGCCATGACTAAATAAGATATACCAGAGAGATTTTAACAAATTACCCTCTTTTCAGATCTATCTCCAACAAATCGAGCAAGAAGAAAGGAATTTATTTGTTATACAAAAATTCTCTGACAGCACAAAATTCCTTACAAATGGGGCCACCCTGTGAAATTGTTGTTGAAGTTTAAATGATCCAATAAATTTCGTTCCACTTGTTGATTCTTCACTATAGATGAGCGAGCACTAAAATGCTCGGGTGCTCGTTATTCGAGTCGATTTTTTCCTGATGCTCGGGTGCTCGTTTCGAATAACGAACCCCATTGAAGTCAATGGCAGACTCGAGCATTTTTTGCAGGGAACCAAAGCTCTGCACAGGGAAGGTTGCGTGAAAACCTAGAAACCTCAGAAAATGAAGGAAACACCATGGAAATGGACAGGAAACAGCAGGGGCAGCATGCATGGATGCCTCTGAGGCTGTCTAATCATACCATTAACCCACATTCTGGCCAACAGCCTTGGGGTGACCCTCAAGACAATTGTGCTGACCCAGACCAAGATGGGCAAGGCACATGCGCTGGCACATGTTAGGAAAGCACCCAACTAGGTGCAACGAAGGTCCATTGCCGCCTGCGGGTGACACCACTGCCCATGCTGGCACTGCTGTCCTATCCCCTGCCCCACGATGCAGGCATAAGCCTGACACATCGTGGTGACAGCGTGGTGGTGACACCAACAAGTGACCAAGTTAGATTGAGGTAGCAGGTGAGCCACCCAAAAATTTACCCTGACACAGCATGGCGGTGAACCCAGAGTGACCAAGTGAGACTGAGGTAGCAGGTGAAGCACTTAAAATTTTACCCTAACACGGAATGGCGGTGAACGTCAGATGCCGCCTGCATGAGATTAGGGATAGAGCTGCTGTCTGTCAGGGAGAGTGTTAGGACCTCACTTTAGATGTTGGTTAGGCAGGAATCACCCACAAAGAACCCAACAGCCCTTCTAAGGGCTACAAGCGCCTTTTTTTTTGGTCTCCTTCTGGCTGCTACATGAGATTCAGGAATCACCCACAAAGCACCTTTTTTTTTGGTCTCCTCCTGGCTGCTGGCTGGGACTTGTAGTGCAGCTACTGCCATCTTGGCTGCACACTGTTAGGGCGTGAAATTAGAATGTGGTTAGGCAGGAATTATCCACAAAGAACCCAACGGTCCTTCTAAGGACTACAACGACCTTTTTTTGGCCTCCTCTCGGCTGCTGGCTGGGACTTGTAGTGCAGCTACCGCCATCTCGGCTGCACGCTGTGCACAGCGACTGCTGGCAGAAGAGACAGCACGTGGTCCACACAGACCCAAAAGAAATTTCCCAAAATCCTCTCAGTACTCATTTTTGCTGCTGCTGTACCTTGGCTTGCTGGGATCTGTAGTGCAGTTTTGGGAATACGTTTTTTCTCTCAGTTATATATACTACAGTCCAGTGAACAATTATGATGTGTGCTGTACAGTAGCGTCAGTCTAGGGTATACGTTTTTTTTCTCAATTAGATATCCTACAGCGCAGTGGAATATTCTGTCGTGTGCTGCACAGTAGTCGGAGTGTAGAAAATATACGTTTTTTCTCTCAGTTATATATCATACAGTGCAGTGAAAAATTGAGTGGTTTGCGGAACAATAGCCCCTGTCTAAAGACTACTTTTTTCTCTCAGTTATATATACTACAGTGCAGTGAAAAATTCTGTCGTGTGCTGCACACTAGCCGGAGTCTAGAAAATATACATTTTTTTCTCTCATTCATATATCCTATAGTGTAGTGAAAAATTCTGTCGTGTGCTGCACACTAGCCGGAGTCTAGAAAATATACATTTATTTCTCTCATTCATATATCCTACAGTGCAGTGAAAAATTGTGTGGTGTGCGTTATACTAGCGGCAGTCTAGAGAATACGTTTGTGGCCTCAGATATTAATTCGACAGTTTAGTGATTACACAAAATGTTGAACCCAAGGGCTAAGGGTCGAGGACGTGGGCGTCCAAGTGATGTAGGGGGGCAGAGGCCGTGGTCCTGGGCAGGGTGACACAGTACCTACTAATGAGGGAGCAGTGGAACGCCACAGAGTTTCGCTCCCTAGCTTCATCTTGCAACTTACAAGGTCACGTGGTACACCACTATTGAAACCACAACAGTGCGAACAGGTGATGACATGGATAGCGGATAATGTGTCCAAGTAATTTATCCACCACCCAGTCCACCCACTTTAGCCAAGGGAGTAGACCTCTGGCTCCTCCAGCTGAACCTCCTTCCCCCCAGCCTGCCCCTCCAATGGAAAATATGGATTCAGATCCGGCATACTCACAGGAAGTCTTTTCAGGACCCTACCCAAAGACACAAACCACTGCTCAACAGCAACCTGAGCAGTTGCTCTGTCCCAATGCCCAAAATTTAGAACTTTCGCAGTCTGTGGGTGATGAGAGTGTGGACTTAGTGAAAGTAGTGCGTCAAGAGGTGTCGGATGATGATGAGACACGGTTGTCAGACAGTGACGTTGTTGTCAGGGCAGTTAGTCCGAGGGGTGAGCAGAGTGAGGAATCGGAGGAAGAGCAGGTGGATGATGAGGTGACTGACCCAAGCTGGGATGGTAAGCCTAGTCAAGACAGTGCTTCTGAGGGGTAGGCAAGTGCAGCACCAGAAGAGGTTGGAAGAGGCAGTGGGGTGGCCAGAGGGAGAAGCAGGGCCAGAGCAAGTAGATCAGGAACTGTATCATAGAGTGAAGCTCCCGTGCCAAAGCCTAGATTTTCGCAAGTCTGGAGGTTCTTTAAAGAAAGTGAGGATGACCGACGGACTGTGGTGTGGACATTTAGGGCTTGTGCATGTGGGTGGGTGGAATTGTATTTGCGTTTGCGCTTGTGCTCCAATGTCTGATGCAAAGACAGCTGAAGGCTGCGCTGGGACACATTGGTGTAGGGTGTGGAGGATCGTGGAGGTGAAGGGGTGGTTGTAGGGCAGGAGGCTCTCGTGCCGGGGTCCTGGGCGGGGGTTTGACTTGCTGAGCCAGCATCTGACACAGGGGAAGGAGCAGTGGTGTGATCCGCAGGAGGTGAACGGCCTTGGTTCCATTGAGTCGTGTGTTTAGCACTCATATGCCTGCGCTTGCTGGTAGTGGTTAGGCTGGTAGTGGTGGCTCCCCTGCTGATCCTGGTGTGGCACAGGTTGCACATTTTCAAACTGCTGAGCCTGGAGATGCTGCGATATAGACTGGTAGAGACTGAGGCTTTCCGCAACCTGATGGCGGTGGCTGTCCCTCGGTACTTGGTCCCCCACTATTTTTCACGATGTGCCGTCCCAGCCCTACACCAGCACGTGTCAGAGAACATCATCCGTGCCCTGACCAACGCGGTTACTGAGAAGGTCCACCTAACCCCGGACACGTGGACAAGTGCTGGCGGGCAGGGACATTATATCTCCCTGACGGCACATTGGGTTAACTTGGTGGAGGCTGGGAACGAGTCTGACTCTGGGGCCGCTCATGTAATGCCCACACCAAGGATTGTGGGGCCTACCTCAGTCACGGTTTCTCAGACTTATTATGCCTCTTCCTCCAACCCCTCCTCCTCCTACTCTCAAATACAATCTGTGAGCACGGCGCCTTCAGTCGGTAGCTCTAGGCGCAGCAGCACTGCCGTGGGTAAGCGCCAACAGGCGGTGCTGAAACTGCTAAGCTTAGGTGACAAGAGGCACACCGCCCAAGAGTTGTTACAGGGCATCACGGGGCAGACCGATCTTTGGCTGGTGCCGCTGAAACTGAAACCAGGCATGGTTGTGTGTGACAACGGGTGGAACCTGGTGGCGGATCTGCAACTCGGCAGGCTCACACATGTGCCATTATACACCAATACTATTTCCCAAAGTAACAACAACCCATATAAACACTGCATATAAAACCTGCCGGGCCCACGTGTTCAATCTTGTGGTTCAGCGGTTCCTCAAGACCTACCCCAATTTGTCTGATTTTCTCACCAAGGTGTGACGCAGCTGGGTGCATTTCCGCAAGTCAACCACAGATGCTGCCACTCTCAGGGCAGTGCAACGGCGCTTACAACTGACTGCTCAACGACTGTTGTGCGACGTGCCCACACAATGGAATTCCACTTTACACATGTTAACCAGGGTTTACCAACAGCGAAGAGCAATTCTAGACTGCCAGATGACAACTTCCACAATAACTGGTAGTCAGGTTAGTCAGCTTCTTCAAGTGTACAATCAGGAGTGGACGTGGATGTCTGATATCAGGTGTTATGCAACTTTGAGGAGTCAACACAGATGGTCAGCGGCGATGCCGCCATTATCAGCGTCACCATCCCGCTGCTTTGTCTGCTGAAAAAGTCACTGCTCAGCATGAAGTCAGAGGCTTTGCGCTTGTCACAGGAGATGGGGGAAGAAGATACGTTGCTTGATAGCCAGACCACCCTCAGGTCTGTTTCTCAGCACGTATTCAAGGAGGATAAGGAGGATGAGGAGGAAGAGGAGGAAGAGAAGGAGACTGTTGGCGAGACTGAAGAGGGTACCTATGCTCATTCCTTCTTATCTGTTGAGCATGTATGGGCTGAAGAGGAGGAGTTGGAGGAGGAGGAGGAAATGGAGAGTCAGCCTATTGAGGAGATTATTGCGCGTTGGGGCGCACATGGCTGACTTCATGTTAGGCTGCCTTTCCCGTGACACTCGCGTTAGAAGCATTTTTGACAACACCGATTACTGGGTGTTCACCCTACTGGACCCAAGGTACAAGCAGAACTTTTCCACTCTCATTCCTGTCGAGGAAAGGAGTATGAGAGTGAATCAATATCAACAGTCCCTAGTGCACAAACTATCCTTCCCATCTGACACCG
The DNA here is from genome assembly GCA_900303285.1 of Rhinella marina. Classification (NCBI taxonomy): domain Eukaryota; kingdom Metazoa; phylum Chordata; class Amphibia; order Anura; family Bufonidae; genus Rhinella; species Rhinella marina. The sequence goes on along the minus strand of ONZH01004786.1, from coordinate 6,433 downwards.
CTAGCGGCAGAGGACGTAGTTCTGTTGGACAACTCGTGGGGGAGAGGAGGAGAGCAGGCAGCTTGTCAAGCACTGGAAGGGGAACACTCTCCAAGGCCTTTGCAAGTTTTATGGCACCCAAGCAAGACTATGTCACCCGTCCCCCAGTAGGGGGGAGCTGTTCAGAAAGATGGTGAGGGAATACCTAGCTGACCATACTAACATCCTGCGTGATCACTCTGCTCCATACAACTACTGGGTTGCACAGCTGGACACATTGCCCGAACTGGCGCTGTACACCTTGGAGGTGCTGGCCTGCTCTACCGCTAGCGTGTTGTCAGAGCGGGTCTTCAGTGCAGCTGGTGGCATCATCACTGATAAGCGTACACGCCTGTCAACTGACAGCGCTGACAGGCTGATGATTATTGAAATGAATAAAGCCTGGATTTCACCGGAATGCAAATCTCCACCGGGGGGAAAGCAGCTCAACATGAAGATTCTTTATGTATCCTCTTCTCCCCCTCCTCCTCCTCCTCTTCGCACACAAACGCTGAGCCAACAGGCAATGTTTCTGAGGGCCAACAAACAATGTTTACGGAGGGCCACCTACAGGCCCTCTCTCCAATAAATTTTTTAGTAGCGTCAACTACAGACACTCAAAAACAATTTTACAGGAGGGTCAACTACAGACACTCCAAAACAAATTTTTGGGAGGCTCACCTACAGCCATTTGATTGCAATCTCAGTCTGACCAAGGCATTGGTGGTGTAACCGCCATGCTGTGTCAGTGTAAAATTTTATGTGCTCCACCTACTACCTGAGTGTAACTTGGTCACTCTGTTGTAACCGCCATGCTGTGTCAGTGTAAAATTTTATGTGCTTCACCTGGTACCTCAACTAACTTGGTCACTTGTTGGTGTCAACACTAGAGTGCGGCTACTATACCGCACACGACAGAATTGTTGACTGCAATGTAGTATATATAACTGAGAGAAAAAAAGGAATTTTTAGACTGCGGCTATTCTACTGCAAACCACTACATTTTTCAATGGACTGTAGTACATATAACTGGGAAAAAAAACTAGTCTTTAAATGGCGGCTATTTTACCGCAAAGCACTCCATTTTTCACTGGACTGTAATACATATAACTGAGAGAAAATACGTATTTTATAGACTGACACTGATGTACAGCACACTAGAGAATTTTTCACTGGGCTGTAGTACATATAATTGAGAAAAAACGTAGTCTTTAAATGGTGGCTATTTTGCCGCAAACCACTCCATTTTTCACTGGACTGTAATACATATAACTGAGAAAAAACGTATTCCTAGACTGACGCTACTGTACAGCACACTAAATAATTGTTCACTGCACTGTAGGATATATAACTGAGAAAAAACGTATTCCCTAGACTGATGCTAATGTACAGTACACTACATAATTGTTCACTGGACTGGAGTACATATAACTGAGAAAAAACGTATTCCCTAGACTGACGCTACTGTACAGTACACTACATAATTGTTTACTGGACTGTAGTGTATAGAAATGATAGAAAAAAACGTATTCCCTAGACTGCACTACAGATCCCAGCAAGCCAAGGTACAGCAGCAGCAGCAAAAATGAGTACTGAGAGGACTTTGGGCAATTTCTTTTGGGTCTGTGTGGACCACGTGCTGTCCCTTCTACCACCAGTGCACAGCGTGCAGCCAAGATGGCGGTAGCTGCACTACAAGTCCCAGCCAGCAGCCAGGAGGAGACAAAAAAAAAAAAGGTGCTTGTAGCTTTAAGAAGGGCTGTTGGGTTCTTTGTGGATGATTCCTACCTAACCACATTCTAATTTCACGCCCTAACAGCGTGCAGCCTGGGGCGTGGCCGAGCCGAGCATGTGAGCGGACGCACAGGGGAGAGCTCCCACACAGCATCCGAATAATATCCTTGGCATCCTGCCTATTTCCAGTTTTAAAGTGCTTGTTTGCCTACCTTGGGGTTGAGAGACATCTTACAGCACCGATATGACGCGCAAAAACAAAGATGGAGTGAGGGAGAAAGAGACCAGAGAGGAGAGCTTGGCGCGGCCTACACAAACCCCGGGAAAACATGGCGCCAGGAGACATCTGCTGAGGAGTGGGGAGCGGTGAGAGACTCCAATGAGGAGTGACAGCCACAGCAAAAAGGCCCTAAACATAATATGGCCGCTGGCGCGGTGTAACCATGCGGCCCGAGAGATCCGACACCGGAGCAAGCAGCATCAGAGATCAGTGTGAATGCCTATAGCTCTGAGGATCCCACATTGAAAGATGTGTTTGCAGCCGTTACTCAGTGCAATTCTGCTATATCATCCTTGAGTGATCTAATGGGAGGCCTACAGCAAGATGTCAATATTATCAGACATGACCTCCAAAAAGTATCAGAACGTATGTCTGAGGTGGAGGGCAGAGTGAGTTTGATGGAGGACAGTATTCCGCCTCTTAAGAGATATGAAGAGTATTATCAATAATGTGGCTATAGGTGCTGCGAAATCAGACGACATTGAAAACAGGATGCGATGCAACAACGTCAGGTTGTTAAGGGTGCCGGAGAAAGTGGAAGGCAGAGACCCCAGTATGTTTTTTGAGAAATGGCTACTAGACACCTTTGGAAAGGACACTCTGACCTCACTATTTGCGGTGGAACGGGCTCACAGGGTGCCCACTAGACAGCTACTGCCTGGTAGCCCGCCAAGACCAGTTCTCATTCGGATCCTGCACTACCGGGACAGAGACATAATCTTGCGCAAAGCGCGCGAAAAAGGCCAGATCACCATTGATGGCAATAACATCTCAGTTTTCCCGGACTTTTCGGCTGAAGTCCAATGGAAAAGAGCCCATTACATGGATGTTAAACAGCGCCTACGGATTCTACAGATTCCATATGCTATGTTTTATCCAGCACGGTTGAGAGTAGCGGCAAAGGGATCCACGCATTTCTTTGACTCACCGCAGGAGGCGGCATCATGGCTGGACACTAATGAATCTGAACTGCGACAGAGAGCACCGTGACTAAGGACTCTAGTGAAATAAACCTCACATTGGACCTAGTCGGGGTCTTTCAGATAAGGAGCTACTGATCTTTATGTTTTTCTGCTGTTACTTTTCTTTTTAGCTCCGTTTCAAGCGTGGTCACTAATGTTTCGTCTTTCTGTTATATAGGCAGGATGTCTACTATATTATATATAGGGAGTGGGACTAACGCTCAGATAAGCAGTTACATATTGCCTTGAAGTAGTATATCAGTGTTTTCACTCTATTTTGTTGTGAAGTAAGCTCACATCGCCAACGGCTGTTGGGTATATTGCTATATGATAGCCTCCATCCCTGTCGTGTAACAGGGAATGTGCTTCTACTGTTTTTGTTTTTTTGTTTGTTTTTGGGAACCGCACCGCGATCGCATCATCCTCTTTCTTTCTAGGAGAAAGGAGGAAAGTATTATATTACCCGACTGCTTATGGGGATCAATGTTATAGCATGGAATGTGAGGGGCCTGGGGGATGCGGCAAAACGGTATGCTATATTTAATTCGCTGAGAGGCTATCCGCCGGCTATTGTATGCCTATCTGAAACTCATTTGATTAAAGACACCATTGGGGTCTTGAATAGGGCGTGGATAGGGCATATGTATCACTCTACTTATTCCACGCATGCGAGAGGGGTTAGCGTACTTATTCATAAACATATTCCGTTTCAGTGTATTACGGTGAAGATCGATCCTTTTGGAAGGTATGTGTGTTTGCACTGTATTCTGTTTCAGATGCAGATACTGCTCATTGCACTATATATTCCCCCCCCTTATACAGGGGAAGTGGTGAAACAGGTATTGTCGTTTGTGGCCGCATCCCCAGAGGTTCCTGCACTGTTAATAGGAGATTTTAATATGGTATTTGACTATAACTTGGATAGATATAGGGTTTCCGGCACATCGGATGTGGTGCAATTATCCACTATGGGTAAATTATTTACAGAAGCCGCGTTTGTGGATCTCTGGAGAACCAGAAACCCGGGTAATAGACAGTTTTCATGGTATTCTAGCTCCCATAATACTCTGTCCCGCATATACCTTGCTTTGGGAAGTCAGCAATTGTTACCGCTGGTACAGGAAGTAGAGTATGCTCCTAGAAGCATCTCTGACCATTCCCAACTTAGGGTACAACTGAGTGTTGATCCTTGTCGTGTACGAAGAGACAGCATATGGAAACTTAACCCATTTTGGCTACAACTACTTTCAGACTCGGTTGGGGTATTGTCGGAGATGCAAGAGTTTATGACTTTTAATCTGGGATCAGCGCCCCCACTGATAGTATGGGATTATTTTAAAGCATATGTAAGAGGGCTTTTCATAAAGCGTATTCACCGTCATAAAGTTAAAAGTAGGGAGTTGACATCGTCTCTGCAGGTTAGGGTTACAGATACTGAGACTATGTAGATGACCCCACTGAGGTCCATAAGTCTCATTGGATTGAGGCACAGACACTGTATAAAGAACACTTGCTGGATATGGTTGACCGCAAAAGGCTATTTTGGAAGCAAAAACATTTTGAGGAAGGGGAAAGCGTTGGCCATATGCTCGCTAGTGTTATCAGATCTCAACAGGGTCTCTCGCATATTGGCTGTATACGAAATGATATAGGAGAGATTGCGACAGATAGCCCTGATATTCTGGCAGTGTTTCATGATTATTATAAAGGTATATATGCAACGAGATTAACCCCTTAATGACCGGGCCATTTTGCACCTTCGTGACCAGACTGATTTTTGCAAATCTGACATGGGTCACTTTATGTGGTAATAACTTTGGAACGCTTTTACTTATCCAAGCCATTCTGAGATTGTTTTCTTGTGACACATTGTACTTCATGTAAGTGGTAAATTTGAGTCAATATGTGTCACCTTTATTTATGAAAAAATCCCAAATTTAAAGAAAATTTGGAAAAATTTGTAAATTTCAAAACTTGAATTTCTCTGCTTTTAAGGCAGATAGTGATAGCTGACAAAATAGTTATTACTTTACATTTCCCATATGTCTACGTTATGTTGGCATTATTTTGAAAATGTCATTTTATTTTTTAAGGACATTAGAAGACTTAGAATTTTAGAAGCAATATTTACATTTTTTAAGAAAATTTCTAAAAACACTTTTTAAGAACCAGTTCAGTTATGAAGTCACTTTTGTGGGCCTTACATACTAGATACCACCCAAAAATTACTCCATTTTATAAACTACACCCCTCAAGTTATTCAAAACTGATTTTATAAACTTTGTTAACCCATTAGGTGCTCAACAAGAATTAAAAGAAAATGTAGAAGAAATTTCAAAATTTCACATTTTTTGCAGTTTTTCTATTTCAATAATTTTTCCTATAATACAGAATGGGTTTACAGCCAAAATAAACTCAATATATATTACCCTGATTCTGCAGTTTAACAGTAACACCCCATATGTGCGTTATTGACTACTGTACGGGTGAACGGCAGAGCTTAGAACAGATGGAGCACAATGTGGATTTCGGAGGCAGATTTCACCGGAATAATTTTCAGGCGCTGTCTTTGCATTTGAAGATACCCTGGGGACCCTCCACAGTGGAAACCCCAAAAAAGTGACCCCATTTTGGAAACTACACCCCCTAAAGTATTCATCTAGGGTGTAGTGAGCACTTTGGCCCAATATGCTTTTCATAGAATTTAGAAACCCTTGGCTGTAAAAAAAAAAATTACATATTTACTGAAAATGTCACTTTAGACCCAAGTTTTTTCATTGTCACAAGGCGTAACAGGAGAAAGTCACCACTAAATATGTTCCCCATTTTCTTCTGAATACGGCAACACCCCATATGTGGTCATCGACTACTGTACGATTGTGAACGGCAGAGCTTAGAACAGATGGAGCACAATGTGGATTTTTTGAGGCAGATTTCACCGGAATAATTTCAGGCGCTGTCTTGCATTTGAAGATACCCTGGGGACCCTCCACAGTGGAAACCCCAAAAAAGTGACCCCATTTTGGAAACTACACCCCCTAAAGTATTCATCTAGGGGTGTAGTGAGCACTTTGGCCCAATATGCTTTTCATAGAATTTAGAAACCCTTGGCTGTAAAAAAAAAATTACATATTTTACTGAAAAATGTCACTTAGACCCAAGTTTTTCATTGTCACAAGGGGTAACAGGAGAAAGTCACCACTAAATATGTTCCCCATTTTCTTCTGAATACGGCAACACCCCATATGTGGTCATCGACTACTGTACGGGTGAACGGCAGAGCTTAGAACAGATGGAGCACAATGTGGATTTTTTGAGGGCAGATTTCACCGGAATAATTTACAGGCGCTGTCTTGCATTTGAAGATACCCTGGGCCCCCACAGTGGAAACCCCAAAAAAGTGACCCCATTTTGGAAACTACACCCCTAAAGTATTCAT